>BSBK01006623.1:0-7500 GCA_027943335.1 Chamaecyparis obtusa
ATTGTTGGCAAGTTGACTACACTGGTGTATATGACTTAATATAGTGGTTTCATTATGGCAACAAAGTCGTATACTATTTTGGAGTCAGCACACTTGATGAGAATATCAAAAATTGGCTAAGTGTTGAAGACTAGACAATGCACAGAGTACCTGAAGATCAGAGCATCAACGCATGTGCATACAACATAATTATGTTATGTGCCCTAGAATTTAAGCTGGTAACATCATATTCATTGCTAAGTCTAAGAGTGCATGTTCATAAGGTTCAGTATGAGGAAGATACAGAGAGTTCAAGTTGCACAGACAGTGAATGATAGAGAAGAATAGAGCAAGTAGCCGGCTGTTGGTATTTTGGTTTGCAATTATATTATTATGTTGTAAAGGCTATGCACCTATTGTAATTAGTTTTTTGACATGTAATTATATTTTTTTGTAAACATGCTTGAGCCAATTCAATTGGAAGCGTTGTATGTAATCAGTTAAAGGGCCGACCTAGTTATTTATTTTGTATGTGCATATAAATATTAGATGTGCCCATTGTAGTTAGCATGAGAGTTGTTTAGAGAGTTGAGATAAGCAAAGAAGAAGTGTGAAAAGAGTTGATAAGATGTATTAGAGCTTTGCAAGAAGTAAAAGCATTAGTGCATTAAAGGAACTGATTAGACAAGTAGTGTCATAGTGACAATTCATCCAGCAGATATAGTGCGTATCTGAGATCAGAAGGTTGTAGCCTTCACCACTTGAGAAATGAGCTCTAGGATAGTGTGTCCACACCCCCTAATAGGTTTTATTGTAAAAGAATTCTAACAGGGTCTGACCCTTTTCAAGGTCATTGTACTAAATATATTGTAAAGAAGCTCCTAACAAGGTTAAGGATCTTCTAACAAGGATCATAAAACACTAGTACAAAATATTAGTGGGTGTCAACTCCCACCGGGATTTTTTACCTATTTGGGTTTTCCCCATAACCATATTGGTGTTATGTGTTGTGATCATGTTTCATGTTTATGTTGATGTTCATTTCAGTACTTAATTATTCAAGTTAAGATTAAAGAATAAATCAAAAGTTAAAATCAAGTGAACACTGATTCACCCCCCACCCCTCTCTTAGTGTTCCCATTCCTAACAATTGGTATCAGAGCTCTGGTCCTTAGAAAATAAGTTTAACCACTTGAGGAGATCATGGACAAAGCTAAAATGAAACATCTGAAAAGAAATCTTGAAGCTTCTCTTGAAGACTTGGACAGATCTGAAAAAGAAATTGAAGAACTAAAAGAAAAGGTCAGTGATGCTCAAGTAGTCATCAAAAGGCTAAGAAAGGATTTGAAAGAATGCTCTACCAATGATTTAGGATAATGATCAAGAAGTTGAATGAAGAAAATTCATCTCTAAAAGAACAGATTGAAGAATTGGATGATAAGCTGACTAACAATCAGGAAGTCTATGATGAATAGATCAAAGAGAACCTTCAACTGAATGAAGAATTGAGGCAAGAAAACATGGAAATCTTGGAACTAAGGAACAACAAAGAAAGCTTGGAATTTGAATTGAAAGAGGCAAAGAATCACATTGATAAATTGCACACCAATTCTAATTTGATAGATTCTCAGTTGTATGCAAGAGGAGTTAAAGGAGATACTAGCAGCATTGGATATAATGAAGCACAAAATTAGATTGACAACATGTGAGCAAGAATGAAAGCACCAAAGACACCTCAGATGCTAAGGAGACTGGAAGTCAGACTAAAGATCATGTTGAACCATCCAAGAATGAGCACAAGCCAATAGATCAAACTTGTTATGCATGTAACAAGCATGGACATATAGAAAGGAATTGTACAGACGTAAGACCTTTCAATGGTTACTGTTATTCATGCAATAAATTTGGTCATAGAGCTATGAATTGTAAGACAAGTCAGAAAAATAAGACTCAACATAATCAGAGAAATCAGAATCAACCAAATGTAAGAAGTTCTCAGAATGTTACATGTCAGATATGTAACTATAATGGTCACTCTGAAAGATAATGTAAAATGGTGACCCATGTCAATGTGCCAAGGAATATAAAGCCTCTAGTCATTTGTCACTCTTGTAACAAGGCTGGACACATCTCAAAGTTTTTTAGATCAAGGGCACAAGGTCAGGAAAGCCCTAAAAATCCTGAAGAACCAGTATTGGATACTGAAGGAGAAGTCAAGTTTGTGAAATATTTAGAGGATATGAGCTTGATTTGGTCAGGGAAGGAAAGGTTGATGAGAATGTATTGGATGCATGCATAGTGAATGCACCCTCTACATCAGGATGAATGGCCCTTAGGGTCATAGGGGGAGCTAATTTAGCTCTAGACCCTTGTGTGGCCGGTATACTCACCCTCGGAGTATGTGCCTATGGACTTAAGCTTTTGGAGACTAGCCGAACCTATTTGCAAGAGTGCACAAGCTGATTGTTTACAGAATGAAAGTTAGAAATTTTCAGTGACAACCTAGTTTACGCAGCAAGCATTAATGGTAGAATTCCTACTTTAAAGTACACAAAAGTTTGTAGATCTCTCATTGCATTTTAATTTAGAGTGATTGGAGAGTAGAAGAGCCCTAGCATTTTATTGTGAAGGATTGAAAATTGATTCATTAGTGATTTGTAGTGCATTTGACTGGTTGCGGAAACCCTAGTTCGTCACACTGATTCAAAAGACTTTAAAGATCATTTGGAAAGTGATATACAAGTAATGGCTATTCCCATTGTATTTGATGTGGCAGAGAAGAAGAGATATGTGTGTAAGAGACATCCATTTAAATCCACACTAGACGACCTAGAAGGTGCATTCTCCTGCACTCCCATGGGTGTTATGCATGTGGAAGAAATTAGGGCATACATTCATTACAAAAAGGAACCAGTAGGTTTGGATAGAATAAGAGCGCACATGGAAACCATGATGAAACTTGATAAAACCTTCATGGATGAGTATGCGTAGTGGAATAATCATCCTATAGTGGAATATGCTATGACATATGAGTTCTATGAATTGGAATGGATCAAGATCCTACTCAATAGGATCCATGATGACCTATTTTGGATCGGTGAAGTGTCGGTCAGGATTATAGGAGACCTAATTTATGAGATGATAGGCCTCTTAAGGATAGGCACCATTCTTCCAGTGGGTAAGGATGTAACAAATATTGTTGAGAAAACATGCAAATCAAGAAGTGATAGGCACAGAATGACTATAGAACCTATTGAGAAAAATGACATCAAATTGATTTCCATGATACTAGGGTATAGGTTTCAACACACTAGCAGGGTGAACAGTGTGTCTGTGGCCACAATTATTGTAGTAATAAGACTTGTGAGAGAGAATGGAGAGTTCAATTTGTGCAAGATCCTATGCAAACAACTAATAGACAAAATTAGAGCCATTAATCATTACAAGACCAAGATATTTAGGTTTGGCTCTCTAATAATATACATGTACTTCCACATTCTTGGAAAAGTGTCAGATTTATACCTACACAAGACTATTCCTACCATGCCATAGATATTCTTCAAGGAAACTACTGAGAGTACACTAAGGGATTATATAACACTGGAATTGAAGACATTCAAGGTTAAGATGCAGATGAGATACAGAATACCAGAGAGTATTATAGAGAAATACAAAGATAGTATTTGTTTCATGGTTGAGGTTGATACAACATGCATGGAGGTTGTTGAACCAAGAACAAAGTGGAAGAGCCTATTCTATAGGCTTATGCTCAAGTTCTTTTGTTAGCACCTAAGGGCCCCAATGAACCTAGATGGGGGATTTATGAAGAAAAAACAAGAGAAGTAGATGTCCTATTGAGTAGCACAACAACAAAAAGAAAAGTTTCCAACGTGACTTCAGAGATTTTGAGAATTCATGGAGTGTCTCAAGAAGACCTAGACAAAGCAAGGCAAGAGAAGATTTCTTTGGAATTAGAGAGCACAGTTGTAGCAAAGATAGAATCAGATGACCCAAAGATGAAGAAGGTAAAAATTGAGAAATCTGATGTTCATAAGGGTAAAATTGATGTTACTCCTTCTGCACCCAAGGAAACCATTGACCTTACTACTTCTCCTGAGTATAAGGCAATGCCTAAGAGGAAGAAAGAGATTAGCACTGGTCATCTATCCTCATGAGTAACAAGAAATAGGAAGAACACTCAAGCACCTCTAGAAGTAAGTTTCAAACCTAGTCTCAGTGTGTTAAGTACAAGGATTGTTGATGAAGGCAGAATTGATCAAGGAAAGTTCTATGAGAAATACACTGAGATTGACAAATCAGAGATACATGGAATGATTGTCAAACATATGTAGAAATTTAAGAAGACAGTCCTAGAACTGAAGCCTACAATTCCAGATAATGTATGGAACATATTAGAATTCCAAAAGAGATAGGCCATTGAAGAGGACCCGAGGATAAGGGAAAAGATCTTAGATGAAACCCTCCCAGTATGCTCACTAGAAGAGAAGAAGTTATTGTTAGATCTGGTGAAACCACATCTTAGAACCAAGTTAAGGACCCTGCATATAATGGACAAAAACTATGAGTTAGTTTCAAAGGAAATAGAGAAAGCCTTTGAGAAGGTCTTCATGAACAGACACATGTATCCAGCTACTATGCCCACAACTCAAGTACCCACAATGGTTGCAAAAGAGTTAGAGACCATTAATATACCATCTATAGGTCCATAGGATTCAGCGCATGCATCCACAAGGCAGAGAAGTATGTGCCCATGTTAGAAGCACTCAAGGATGATTCAATTTTCATTGACAATGTAAAAGTTACTATGTTAGCCATAGACATGGATTTGGAAAATTTTGAAGAAGCCTTTGTAAGCACTCAAGAGGTTGAGAACTTATGTGGTAACACTCCTCCTAATCAACAAGAAATATTGATTGAGGATATAACTGATGAAAAAGAAGAAAAGAAAGAAGTAGAAAAAGAAAAAGAAATAAAAAAAGAAGAAAAGAAGGAAGAAGAAAAGATGGAAGAGGAGAAAGAAAAAGAAAAAAAAAGAGGAAATGAGCAATCTATTCAAATGCTAATCGAAGTAAAGCAAGAAGTAGAGGACAAAACTCTATCACTCCACTACCCTTAGCAGCATTGTTGTCAAGTTTGACACCTGACACAACTAGATTGGATTCATGGGGAGAAGAAGACCTAATCAAGTTCAGTGTCTTAGCTATGAAGAAGGCCAAGGAGAAATAGGCAATGAGGAATCCCCTATTTGTTGAGTTAGTAAACATATTGAAGCTTGTTGTCTTCAGACAAGAAAGTGTCTGAGATCAGTACAGTTGATGATGTTAGCAACATCTTCATAGCTTTTAAAACTAACTTTGCTAGCTTGGAAACATCTACATCTCAAGTTGTAGAAGAGAAGTATAGAGAGAAAAGGCTCAGTGAATTGGTCAGTAACTTTACACTTGACCTAAGCTCATTAAAGCTTGGACAAGGATCATTGAAGGAGTTTGCAGCAAGTGGCAGAAAGATTATTGCTGACTGTATGGATTAAGACAAGCTTACTAATGACCATTTCAAGAAGAAGAAGCTACGATAGATAAAGTAAAGAAATCAATGAAAGACCCATCCACTGATGTAAATATGTGAAATAATGTATATCAAGGACAAATTGACAAGATTGAGAAGGCAGAAAAGGAGATGTCAAAACTAAGGGCTAGGCAGACTCAGCTTAGAAATGCTCTTCCACCCTCACTACATATACTCAATTAGAATATCAAGGAGATAGATGCCACCATGGTGACATATGATCATGGTCCTAGCATAAACTTGGAGAAGATGGAGAATCTACAGTATGCATTATGCGCCCATCTCCAAATTGTAAATTTGTTGATTACATTTTGGAAGAAAGAGATTCAAAACTTACAGATAGCATATCCGAATGTTCTCTCATTGTAAGTATTTGTAGATACAGTTTTGAAGAACCTTTGTCATTAATGTCAGAGGGGCATTATGTATATAATATGGAGTTATAGATATATAAATAACATTTACAGTAATGAATAAGGGAGATATAAGATAGAGTATAAAGGGAGATATAAGATAGAATATAACAAAAGTTTTTTGTATAAGAGAACAGTTAGTAACTATGCCATATTCCTTTGTTTCCATCAATGAAAAAGGGGGAGATTGTTGGAAATTTGACTACACTGGTGTATATGACTTAATATAGTTTTGTCAATATGGCAAAAAAGTCATATAGTGTTTTGGAGTCAGTGCACTTGATGAGAAGATCAAAAATTGGCTAAGTGTTGAAGACTGGACAGTGCACAGAGTACCTGAAGATTAGAGCATCAATACACATGCATACAACATAATTATGGTATTCGCCCTAGAAGTTAAGCTAGTAACATCATATTCATGCTAAGTCTAAGAGCGAATGATCAGAAGTTTCAGTATGAGGAAGATATAGAGAGTTCAAGTTGTATAGACAGTGAATGACAGAGAAGAATAGAGCAAGCAGATGACTGTTGGTATTTTGGTTTGCAATTATATTATTATGTTTTAAAGGCTATGAACCTATTTTAATTAGGTTTCTACCATGTAATTATTATTTTTTGTAAACATTCTTGAGCCAATTCAATTGGAAGCATTGTATGTAATCGGTTAAAGGGCCGACCTAGTTATTTTTTTTGTATGCGTATATAAATATTAGATGAACCCATTGTAATTAGAATGAGAGTTGTTAGAGAGTTGAGATAAGAATATCATAAGTGTGAAAAGAGTTGATAAGATGTATTAGAGCTTTGCAAGAGGTCAAAGAATCAGAGCATTAAAGGAACTGATCAGACAAGCAGTGTCACAGTGACAGTTCATCCAGTAGATATAGTGTGTATCTGAGATCAGGAGGTTGTAGCCTTCACCACTTGAGCAGTGAGCTCTAGGATAGTGCATCCACACCCCTAATAGGGTTTATTGTAAAAGACTCCTAACAGGGTCTGACCCTTGACAAGGTCATTGTACTAAATATATTGTAAAGAAGCTCCTAACGGGGTTAAGGATCTTCTAACAAGTATCATAAAACACTAGTACAGAATATTAGTGGGTGTCAATTCTCACCAGGTTTTTACCTATTTGGGTTTCCCCATAACCATATTGGTGTTATGTGTTGTGCTCATGTTTCATGTTTATGCTGATGTTCATTTTAGTACTTAAGCATTCAAGTTAAGATTAAAGAATAAATCAAAATTAAAATCAAGTGAACACTAATTCACCCCCCCCCCCCTCTCAGTGTTCCCATTCCTAACAGATATATCTATACAAAAAACTCATATACCATCAATTTAATGACATATAGCACTTAGTTTTTTATTTAATCCATCATGATCTATCTCAAAATTATAAATAATGTATATCATGATTTAAGTTATTCTAAGATTGTCACCTTCCAATAACTTATGCAAATACATTTGATAATCATTTGGAAGTCATCACTTCCTCATGATTTACACAGGGCCCAAAAGG